>QVNW01000096.1:0-45396 GCA_014825475.1 Pseudomyrmex flavicornis | reverse complement strand
AAAAAAAAAAAAAAAAAACTAATCCGTGCAGCGGACAATGGCGCTGAATATATACTCGTCTCTCGGATCTGAATTTGCGTTTTTTTGCGTTTATAATTATATATATAATTATATATATATTATTAATATATATATATTATAATAATATATATATAGTATTTAGATGTCAACAAAAAAATAAACTCGACGACGATGCACAGGAGTTGCTTTGATCCTGCAATTTGTGTCGTCTTTTTGCTCATCCAAGATTCAATGTCCCTAGACGAAGCGTCTTTCCGAGAATCGTTCTCTTCTCTCCGGGAACGTCATCTTATTTGTTCCTTCTGCGTCGTGTCCGTGAATCTTCCGTCTTTTCGTCCGTTTGCAACGACATGCACGACGGACCGGAAACCGGCAGTATCTCGACTGGGTCTAAGAGCTCGCGCTCTCCGAGACTCTCCGTATCATTTCTAATTCACGTGGCTCTTTCTCCCGTTTCAAAAATAGAATAAAACGAAACGCGGAATGATCGAGCCATCCGAGAGACGAGTATATATTCAGCGCCATTGTCCGCTGCACGGATTAGTTTTTTTTTTTTTTTTTTTGTCGGCGCTGATGTTAGTAGACAAACAACAGAGTTATTTTTAAACTTTAATATTCTTATCTCAATAATCATATTGCGCTATAATTTGTCACACCGCAATGTCTTTGCGCACAATACGCCATTTTCATAGATCTCTCACCGCACTCTCCTCATCAATGTCGCGTTTCGTGTTATACTGCAATAATAATACGCTAAACTGCTAAAACATTTAGTTCTGACGCTACTTATTTATGTGTATACATATACATGAGCGAAGTATCCGTTCTGTCTTCCCGGCAAAACTTTCTTGACGAAAGATTGCTTCGTTATTATTTCATAATCATCGCGCCGATAACTCGCATATTTCACTTTTGCGGACGTAGTGACGAATAGCGAGAAAGAAGACAATCGTGTAGCATCCGTAAGTTGTCTGAATGACAAGACTCGTGGCTTATCCGCGCGGAAACCGCGACGTAAAGCGCATTGGCAGCAGCGAGTTGGCCGGGTATGATGTTTGAGCGCATTTGAATATCAGGAAATGAAGCCTCTTGTCCCAGGGGCACCCGCCATAGACGACAGCACATAGACGAGGAACGCAGAAATAACGGTGCGGGAAAGAAAGAGAAAGGGTAGAACGAATAGAGACACTTCGAACGAGCGAACGGTGGCGGTGCCATTTGAATAATACTTTGCATTCAAATGCCAGACCCGATAAAAGAAACCGTCCCGTCACTTGAAATATCCCATTACGCGCTATTATCCCTTCGCCGCCGGTCGAGACGTCTTCGTCGGTCAATTCGACGCTATTTACTCTCTCCCCTACTTTTCTCATCCGCATGAACAGTTGTCGTTTAGACATTGTGCGCCGTAAATTATCCGCAAGAAAAATAATTTTTCTATTATTTTATTTTCACTTTTTTCTCGCACACACACGTTTTTTTCGACACTGGCAAAAATTATTTTATCAATTATTATAAGTATTATAAGTATTATAAATGAGAAGAAATTACGAGTATAATAAACTTTTTAAGCTACCTATTACGTCTCATAACGCGACAATAATTTTTAAAGATATTTTAAGTAATATCGTTGCCTCAGCCAATTAACTCGTAACGGTGTGTCTAGTAATTTACGTACTCATTAGCGCGTACCGTGCTAATTGCTCGGCAAACATACGGAACGAGACTTACTTTCCCGACGCGGTACAATGGCTACTCTTCTTTCGCCTTCTTTCAAGAATGATTTCCGACAACGAGTCTTTCTTTCGTCGGCAAACTTTTTCCGCGAAAATGCGAGAATTTTCCTCCGCTTCAATCCGATAAACGCCTCCCTTTAAGGAATTTCTATTTCGGTTTCTTCCCTTTGTGGTCGACGCCCGCGCCGGCGTGCTTGCTTTCGTGGGTTCGAAGTTTTCTACATTTTCTATAGTTATGCAGAAACGGACGACGAGGTTTTCTCTCATTTTTCTTCGCTTCTGGAATTACTTTTTTCGTCTTCGGCGGTGCCTATATTATTTAATTCATTTCTTCTTCTAACTCGATTCTCGCTTTAAACGAGAAACGATGCGCAATCACGTAATTTCGATAATCGTCAATTTTCAGATACACTTTTCTAATTTTTGAAAGCACATTATCATCCTTGAAACCGATATAGCAGCGATCGAAATTTCTGACCACGTCGTAGCGTATCTGCAAACTCTTTGGTATTCCGACGCTTATAATAAACGTCAATGGTGCAAAAATTCTATCTCAAATTGGAATTTTATCGTTGTTGTGCAAATTATTCATTTAACATATTCTCGCTCATATAAACGCTTTAATTTAAACGACAAAAGAATTTACTGCTGGAATACAACTGTCTTTATACAAACGTTGTTTAGTTGTTTAGTTGTTTCTTTTTCCGTACAATTTATCAATTATCGTAACATATAAACGGCTATTCTGAACAATTCTGTTCGCGGCATTATTAAAGCGTGATAGAACGAAAGTGTCTATTATGCGGGCTGTGCTGAAAAGTTTCACGAATGGAGCCGAGGCAATGCCGTTGGCAATGAGATTCCTCTGAATTTAATGTGCTTTACCGACAGAGTGACTTTGCTCCTTATTCCCTTCACTGTCTCACTTCTCATTCCGCGCGATAATTATACTAAATGTATGCGAATCGGAAGCAAGTTTTAATCAAATTTGTTAGTAAGTAGGCCGAGAAAGAGTGTTCTCTCGGTTATTGCGCGGCCGACGGACGTGGCCTCTCAATATCACTTCGAATTGAATTCTAACACGACATTTTATTGTTTTTCTGATGCAATAGTTTTGTGATATTTTGCAATTTTATTAAATTTTAATAGATATGTGTGTGGGTGTGTATGTGAGAGAGAGAGAGAGAGAAAATTTCTATTTATAGTTGAATGTTGATCTACCTAGATGTGCTCAATATTTGCAAGCAGGCAATCGACACGCTCCGCGATATGTATGTATATTTGACGTATCTCTACAATGTAATAGCCTCACGCGCGGATGTAAACACGTAATATCTATTTGAAATTTTCGAATCGTGATATTTCGGTAACATTATTTAGTCGGATGGAATTATTTTACTTTGTCAACAACTGTTGTCTTTGTTCGTTTTTTGGATTACTCGTTCAATACCCGGTAGTTTATCATTTATAAGCTGGCGCGTATATATCCGTCCGATATTTCGCGAATGATGACAATCTATCCACGACACAGAACTCTCTCCATGCACAGTACACTGTCTGCATGTTTCTCGATTTCCTATTCTGCTTCTGTTTTTATTTTTTATTATTTTTTTTTATCTGCTATTGTAGGCGCACCATCGTTACATTCGTACTACTGATTGTGAGAGCTTCCAGATACAGATTAGAAACATTAAATTGGCTTCAGCAAATTAAAAATACGTAAAGTAAAATTGATTTGATTCTCTGAAAATATACACACACCTGAACCTAAAATGTATGAAGTTAATTGTTGTTTACTGCAGAAAAAAATAGAGAAAACTGTCGCTTTATTAAATATCTATAATGAAATATCTGATATAAAAATTTATAAAAAAATTAATTATCTAAATATTAACTAAATTGTAAATATTTCTAAAATGTTTGCGAAAAGCGTGAATTGTGACAAATTTACGTTGTCACGCGGAATTTCTTTTCACACAGACATTTTTCTTAGAGATCTAAGTAAAGTCCAATCCGATTTTTTCTAGAGAAACGTTACATAAATTCCGACGAGATGATCGCCAGGATCTTTTTTTAACTGCATTCAAACATGATTGATTTATTGACTCTTTCTGTCAGGCTTTCCGTGATCTTGCAACTATTCCTCTTTTTTTTGCGAGCGTTTCTCATCGACAGCGTCGTCAAGTCTATCAATGGTAGACGGCTTTTCAATTGGGTACAGCTGCCGTATGTTACCAACGAAAAGACTGTATAAGACTGACACGATACACTAATACAGGTGTATTATATCTACATACATACGTACATACATATATATATATATATATATATATATATATACATACATATGCGCGGCATGTATCCTCTTGAATAGATAGCAACGTTGGCTCCATCGGCAGCAGATGGTTTCGCTATTGACGAATACGCTATCTGCCTACCAGTCTCTATCGGTACTCACCAATTCGATTTTTCTTCCTCTCTTTCTCTCTTTTTTCGGCAAGATCCGTCGTCGACGATTGCAATGTACATACTTTCTTTAAATTCGAGTGTACCCAAAAAGAGAGAGAACCGTTTCAAGGTTGAAATTTAATTTTCTTTGTATTTGCGACGCTTCGTACTTCTGCGCTTGAAAGTTGTCCACCTACTACGTTTCGTATAGGTATCAATATATTACGTCGTCCATCATCATTGTCGGCGTCTCCGTTTACCTGAATTTTGCGCGTTTGTTAAAAAAAATAAAAAAATCAAGCGCGACTCCTAAGTAATAGTTTCGTTCTTTCAAATGTTATTTCTATTACTTTCGTAACGCGCACAATTGAGAGTTTTAATACATCTATTAGACATTTTCAAGAAAACAAAGAACAGATATAGGAATGCGACCTGCGTATACCTTTCTTAGCGAGATCGCTTGCGCCATTTCATTTGCGCTCAACGTTCTTGCACAATATCCTCTCACGAGGAGCACGAGGGAAGATAGCGCGGGCAACGTACAATGTGCACGCCAATTTCAAGATAACTGGCCGGCCGAGTAATTCGACCGGCCACGTGAAACGGCAGAATGAAATTATAATTATAATGTCACGTTTGTGGCAAATTTCGTCAGTAATTTATAGAAGCAATACCCTCGTTCAAGAGACCAGGTCTAGAGAGAGAGTATCTTCTATATAAAATCGATTATCGCACTAATAGTGACAATAGACATTGTTGGAAATTAGATTCTGGCAAAAAACGAATCGAAGGAATTCAATTCAAGAAGGAGATTTTTCAAGAGAAACTTAAAAAAAAAGATAAAAATGAAGAGAAAAAAAACGTTTGCAAGCATACATACATGTGCTATGCATGAGAACAGTACGATTTTATAAAGTCATCATGTAGTATCATATAGAAGAGCTATGAACTGTTATAGAACTGCGCATCAATCCCGAAGTAATACATCCAGAGACTTCAATTTAAAAATCGAAACGACGGGGATGGAATTCAAATTGCTTCGGTCCGGTTGTGATAAAAAATACATTCGATATCAAACATATATAGAGCACGTGAGTTTCTCGCGCTCTCTCTCTCTCTCTCTCTCTCTCTCTCTCTCTCTCTTTCTCTCTTTCGATTTCTATCTCTTCTTCTTCCTCTCGTCGGAGAGTTGAAATCGTCGGCCATGTGGAACGATCCTTTTGGTATAATTAATGCGTCATATTTATTCATTCCTCTTTTGCATGTAAATGTCCGTCATTTACATCACTGACTAATTGCAATTATATCGTAACGCTGCCCCAAACAGTGTAAAAGCATCAATTCCGCCGAGAATACACCAGGGCACATCGTATCCGCGGAAACGCGCGTACCAACTAATACAGTAAACTCAGATACTATATCTCCCGTCTATCTCATCTTAACTTCGGTGTTTGTCCTCAAAACTCGTTGTCGTACCGTTGTTCGAATACTGTAGCTAAGCATCCGAAGATAGCGCGCGTGAAAGAGAAATTTCCATTCGAAATCGTCACGCAACGCGCGTCAGATACTATCTCCCGAATACGAACAAACAAAAATACCGCATCACATCACCGCGCGCCGTGATTGATGAACTTCAGAAATTAATGCGCCGTATACTAATGAGCGGCTAAATGTGTGCGGAGAAATGCGACACATTATGTCATATCGAGTGAGTAATATGTCTGTCTACGCATTGTTTAGCTCGCACTCTCTCCGCGTTGTAAAGTCATCGCGCATAACTGACTCTCTCTCTTTTTCTCTCTTTAAAATGACTTTATTTAATATCGAACAAGTACAGAAGAGAATAAGAAAAGCAACTCTTGTATAACGCGATACTTGAACAACGCGGTTTCGATATAAATCGGCTTACAAATTGTGATAAAATGGAGTCTAACCCCGTTTTTTCAATCTGATCTGCGCGTTTATGCGAGCTTCGTATAACACGATTTATATAACGCGGCATTTCTGTAGAACGGAATAGCCGCGTTACGAGAGTTACCTGTAGTGATTTTATTTTGAGATACAATCGATTAACTCACACCCACACACACACGCGCATTAGCGCAAAATAACTCTTCTTGAAAATGTCACACATGTAAATTTTCTTTATGGTATTATCTTCAATCGTGTTATTGATAACATATGTTATTTTATTTCTGATTTTTTTTGTGAAATTAAACTTTTACAGAACGTGTATTATTTATGTTCTAAAGCGAGAAAGAAGGCACGTCTTTTCCTGCGCGCTGGTCGATGGGCGCGAACGTTTGTCCGAAATATGAGGGGGTGTTTAGGGACCACCCGGTATTCCCACTCCAATTCGAGTAATGGAGTCTGAAACATTTCTCTCACACCCCTTTCTGTCTGCCATCTCTCTTCTCCGTACGTTTCTCTCTATCCCTAGATCAGCGTATCTCGACGGTCCGAGCCGCCTATGTGGGTTGGTTGATACGGTCTACTTCTATACGTATCTGACAACTGTCAACATAAATACGCTAGCTAATTTGAAAGTCAAGACATTTATGTAAACTACAATATACGTATTTTTATACAAACAAATAATTCACATAGAATTGTGTTTTACAGAATTAAGAAATGTGATGTATTTTATTGACATGAATTTGCTCTAACAAATAACGTATTTTTTTTTTTCTAGTGCGCGCTAAATTTCTTTTTACGTCAATCGCGAAATGATATCAATTTGAATCAAGTGTGACATAGAACATATATAGATACATTATTCTTCTGTGAGCACTTATCGTCATCACATCACCTCTCATTATCGCGAGCATCTACATCTCACTCACAGCAAGGACAGAAAAATCAATTCTCTCGATGTGTCATGTAAAATTAAACGCAATCCAAAATCTGATAGGAGCACATGTTTCGAACTTGCTTTAGAAAAAGACAATGATAGCGTACATGTGTTTCTTACATTATATATATTTCACATCTTTTTTACTTTTATAATACATCAAAGTGCATTTAGTGTAAAAACTTATTATTATGGAAATGTACGCGAATATAAGTGTACAAATAGATATATTTATTGTTTTCTATTTTTTTGTGATTTCTGTTGGCACGATATTGCGAAAGATCAATCGTGTAATAAGTAATATTATTTTCTATACAAATTCTCATGAAATGAAAAAATATCATTTCTTGATGATTTAATTTGAGATACATATATACACTTTGTTAATGTAATTTGATCCGAATAAATTTGATTTGAAGTGTGGAATGTGGAGGAATGTTAAGCTATACTTTGTTACTATTCTTATCTGCAGAATAAGTTTCTCTGGAAATAGTTCGCCAGAAATTTGATTAATTTCGGTTGAGTTTTTTTTAGCGTCTAAAAGAACGTCAAAATTTCTGTTAACGGTGCGATAAAGTCTTTGTATTTGGAAAGTTTAAATTGCTATATCTCGCGTTCCAATTTCTTCTTGGCATGCCGGTTTGCAGCGTGAATATTGGAGCGCAGGAAATGTTTTAAGTAATGCGCAATTTCGGAATTTTTATTTTAAAGCAACCAATCTGCACTCTCTGTCGTAAAAGTCTAACTAACGATATTTTCTCCGACGTAATAATAATCGATTTTCCATCTTCAATATATATAAAATTCTAATCTACCACGCGGTCGGTCTGCGCGTAATAATGATGAGCGACGCTGATACGCCGAAAGGGACGAACGCGTCTGTAAAAGGAAGAGGGATGAAATCCTCGATAAGGATCGTCGAATAAGTATAAGAAACTCCCGAGTCTTTTTCGGCTATCGTAAAAACGTACGGAGTCTTTCGTATCCGGCCAATACGAGCCGATTGAGATCGCTAGATGAATAAGAGCGCCAAATCCTCAAGTCGCCCAAGAAGAAATACAGCGCGAGCTCAGCCGGAGCTTCTGAAGATCGCAAACGATCGAGTCTATCGGGGGACTGCGCTTTCGCTCGCACGCGCGACATTCGTGAATTTCTAGTAGATACTGAAATTGATACAGACGAGAAGGAGAGAGAAAGAAAAAGAGAGAGAGAGAGAGAGAAAGAGAGAGCTTCTATTGATAACACTTCCGCGCACGTACCGAGCTATCATAACTGATAAATCCTTCGTGATTGCGGAGAATACGCGTCTGTGCTTTCGTTGAAATAAACTCTAAATTCGAAGATAAATCGATTGATAATATTATTGATCCACATATGAAGTCTAAAACCACCATTTTCACACAAAAAAAGTAAAAACCTTTTTTTTCTTCAAGATTATACATAGTTTATGTAAATACTTTATTATAATTTGTAAATTAATAACTATGCAATTGATTTGTACGACGATTTTAATAATTATACCGCAATATTTAATTTTCGCCCTACTAATGATTACGTTCGTATATTTTAGAAGCGGTCACAATCTCACGCAAATCTTACGGCATTTTATCGATACGTGCGATATAAACCGCTCATATTGTCTCGTGTATCTCTCCTTCAAAATTGTTTAATTAATAGACCACCACATCTGCGGCGTGTATCGATTTGTTTTCCACACGAGAAAGCCCTCTTCGAAATCGAAAAGCATCAAGCGACGTCAAATTACGGTTGATGTTTATCAGCAGAAGAGCGATGTGCACGAGACACGGGACGTTTTTCCGGGAGAAAACATAGCTGCCCAGATTGAGTTTCTCGCGGATGCGCGCACGTATCTCTGCCGCATTCCCGCACACACATTCTCGCGTACATATACACGTACATATACGTACGAAAGAGTCTGAAACGAACAACGGCCGCTCGAAGTGGCGGCTGTTCAGTCGCGTGTTTGTTTAATGTCCTATAAATCGCGCCGCAAAGTGCTGCGGATCCGGCTCGGACCAACACGGTCACGGATGTTGCATGAGTGCAGGTTAATATGTGTGAACGGGAGGTGCGCCTTAAGAGGAAAACGCGTGTGTACCGGTGTGACGAGTGGCGGACCCGCACCTAGACGTGGTCTCGCCAGGGAAAATCGCGCACGTATGTTTGTGTATGCGCGCACCACAGTGCAAGTTGCATCTCACCCACGCCAATACCCGCAAGCGTGTGCATTTGCTCGTACACGTGGTGTTACACACGCGCGCGTCCGAGCTTACGTAATTAATCCCGCGTGAGACGCGCACGGACGCACCGCACTAATTACCCGCTTCGCGCTCGACCGCCTTCCACGCGGACACGTGTGCGCTCACGCATGCGGGAATCACTCCCGTATGCATGCATGCACAATATACACATATGTATATGTACATATACAGGAGCGATATACAGTGGGAGAGAGAGAGAGAGAGAGACCGAACCGCGAATACACACATTAATCGCGGATAATCAACTTTTGAGTAGACATAACGAGGGTGTAAGGATGTTGTGAAATTGAAGTTTTGCAACATTTCCCGTTGACGTCCAAAGAGTAACTTGTTACACTATGAAAACAATGTACAGCGAGTAATGGTCGGGCAATTTAACCGGCAATGAAACACAGTATACATCAGTCGGTTAATGAGATCAATTTTACGCGATTATCGTATTTGTATCTTTATCAATCGATAAACTTGGATTTTACAAATTTGTTATGTCTGTCTTTTTGTGTGTTTTTTATTTTACGCGTGTTGTTAAAATATTGCGCATAGATTCTTTTTTCAAAAACACAATTTGCCACAATAATATGTAAAAAGCAAAGAGTACGTGTGTAGGGGAAAATGAAGTTTTCCCGAGACGTGTCAGATGAGACATCTTTTTTGCGAAACAGCGTTTCGCGCTGTCGATGTTGCAAAGAGAGTCTTCTCTTAAAGGTATGCAGTCATCGGGGAGTGAACGAGCCGGGAGAAAAACGATACCGACTGAGCTTCACTGACCCGTGTAACGTCCGGGCGGCCTCCCTCTATCTGTACTTTACAATCGAGAGTTTTATTGAAATCTCTCTCCCCGCTTCTCTTCCTATATAAACTCCAAGAGACATTTTTATCTGTCGGATAAATTCTCCCGGGGTTCTCGGTACGTCTCCCGACACCACGGAAAAGAGCGGTAAAGAATCTCTTCGAGGAGAATGAGGAAGCGGAGGAGGAGGGCGGAACGGCCCGAAGGGAATGGCGGAAAGAGCGACACCAGGCTTGCACTCGGCGAGAAATTATTGGGGAGATATGAAGGGGCCAAAGTTACTACTGATAAACCGAACATAGGTTTGAAAATCGTATATGAACGTTTCCGCGTAGAAATTTATGCGGGAACTGCTCCGCTTTTGATTCCTCGGCCATTCGCTTGAGTTCGTTCGATTAATTCGCAAGCCATTCGGACCGAATGTGGCACGATATTGATATATATTTCAGATAGATTGCGCGCAGTTGGTCTTAATACAATTGGGAACAATTTACATTAATCTGATATTTAAATTTACATTAATATTCAATCGATCGTTACGATCGATAACATAATTCAATATATGTGTTACTTAATGTAATTATTTTCTTCGTATAGAAATGTTTTACCAATCTTCGTTTCCTATGTGTGTTAACTCATATATAATACAAATATCTATGTCAAATTTTAACGCGATATTAAAAATTATGCAGAAACATGAAAAAGCAGAAGTTTTTAAATCCGTTGTTGGAAAATTTTATCTTTCTCGCAATAAATGATTAAGTCAATTTATCTGTGTTCTAGTATCAACCGATAAATTTCAAATATAAAACGTAATATGTAATTTGAGAATATCTGGAATTGGAAATAATATATTTTTATTTGATTTAATATGATTTTGTGAACTTCTATATTAAAGGTTTTTGAATATAGAAATACTCTGTATTATGTATAATATGAAATATCACGTGTATCGCCGAATGTTGTTACTTACAAATATCACGGTGATTCGAAACATACATTACACAACATGAAATGTTATTACGTAATACGAGACCTTTCATAAACCTCGATTGTGGAAGATGTCCGATCATATTGTGCGCCAAGCCGTGTAATAGTTCCAAAATACAGTAGAACGAAGTGGCTATTAGTAACTTGCGCTACATCTGCACAGTTTGATATACAATGACAAATGTTTTCGCGAATTGACTATTGGCATGTGAGACAGAGAGAGAGAGAGAGAGAGAGAGAGAGAGAGAGTTTTTAATTTTATTTCTCTTTATTTTTCTAAAAAAAAAGAATTCATTTAAACTCAGTATAAAATACTGAGAAAAAGCGCGCAATTAATCAAATCACAAATTGCCAGTTTAAAAGTGGAAATTAATATTTGAAAAAATAAAAATGCATCTTTTATGACATCTTTACATAAACAATAGCGCGAAGACTTGCTAATGGGATTAACATTAGTCCGAAATTTCGTTTTACGGTTTTGTCGCCGTGTATCGATATCAGGTACAGATTTCTATTTTCGTCGCATTTCTGTGTCACGAGCGCAAATAACGCTTCCAAGGGAACGGATCGATCCTCGAGATGTCAGCGACTTGGCGCAACGTATCGGCTAAAGTGTCTCCTATCTGTTGCAGATGCAACTCGTAGGACGCGCACGTCGCCGGGATGCAGACACGTCGTATCCTCGAAAGCTTCTGCTACTGGCAATTTCGCAAATGCGCGAAGATGCATCGTAAACGGCTCACTGCCATTCTCCTTCATCTATTACTCGTCTGTCTTGCGCACAAACTCCATTCTTTATCCTAAACTACCTATTAACACTATCTATTCGCTATCCTGCGCGAATCAAACTAAAACCGAATGTTATCAAACGAATTATTGATTCAATGCGTGACATTTTATCCAGTAGAAAATAATAATTGTGCAATATTTGTTTAGAAAAAATATATAGTTTCTGTTTAATTTAAAATTTAAAAAATCGCAAAAAACATTCGGTAAAGAAATTATTTCAGCCTCTGTCACATGTAACTTAATTCCTGGTTTTCGAGCTTGAACCGCGTTGGTGTCATTTTTTATAGAACGACGCATATTTCGCAAATGTTTAAATTCACTTCATGAGAGTTGAAGAGTAGTATCAGATCACGAAACGTCGGTACAGAAGCGACACGGATCAAACTCGACAATCATTTTCAGGAATTTTTTCACACGCGACAGCATCAAATGTCAAACTTAATTGTTTAATCTGATCAATATTGCGCATTACTTCTTTCACAAGAAGTGCGTATTTTTGCTAAGTAAGTGTTTTAATATACGTGTAATAAATGCATGTATGTTTGTAGATTTCGTCGAACAAACAAACCGCGACGTATGCGAATGCGCGTATGCAGCTGCGCTTAAGCGAAATTGGAATCGAGAAATTTTCGACATTTATGCGCAAATTCAATTCGGAACTAACGCACGTGGGGACTATAAATATCAATTTGTCCAAAATATTCAGCGTGTGATATACAACTTCAGAACGCGGCGGAACAGACAACGCGCCGCGAGAGAGTTGCGCGTGCTGAATTTATAAAGTTTACTGCCGCGCGTCTTCGTGCGCGGCATAACGCGTGCGAGAGAGAGAGAGAGAGAGAGAAACAGAGAGACAGAGACAGAGACAGAGAGAAAATGTTGCAGTTTATTCGCGTTTTCGAGATAATATTAAGACTAATAATGCGATCTTAAGGTACACTTTCCGCGCGCCAACTTAAATACGCTTCATCCGTTAGTTCTAAAACGTAAAACATGTCTGTGTAGATTTTGTATGTTTGCAGTGTAAACAATACCACTGCCATTTTATATCACAATTCGATGGCGTGACGAATTAACATAATTTGGCAAAGATAATTAAGCACACGGCGTGTTAGCACTGCGGAGTCAATTCGCGTTCTGAGAAACAAAATTCGCAGCATACGTTTGCTCCTTTCGTGTTTGCGCTGAGACCAGGCATTGTACGTGTTTATTGTCATTTTAGATTATTGAATACATGTTTTCGCGAAACAAACAACAAGCGGCTCTATGCGCTTCGGACCAGGCTTAATAATTTGATTAATTGCAACGGACACGCGTGTGCCGTTCCTCTTCTCCCGCGTATGTGAATTAATTTTCTGCCGGGATTATTGCGCTGGGAATTGCATAAGAGAGATTCCGCCGCTTGTTGCTGTTAAACCACGTTCGGTATCCCGTGAATACATCAGATTGCAGTTAAAAAGTATAATTTTTATGTATCAACCTCTACTACAGCGCTGTTTCCGTTCGCACTCGTATATATGTATACGCAAATTGTATCTCAAGCACATACACATACCTATCTCCCGATCTATTTTGGACCGAAAATAGGGCTGACTGTGGGGAGAGGAAGGAGTTGCGGCAGACTTGTGAAGGGTATCTATAATTCAAGTTACGAGTGCGCGCGGCGGAATCGGAAAATAGCCCGAGCGGACTCGGGAAAAAGAAGGAAGCGGAGGGGAAGATAAACCCGGAATAAAGAAGAGAACGGGCACGGAGAAATAGCGAGAGAAAGAAAGAACGGAAGCGAGATAGGAGAGAAAACTGAGAACGAAGAAACGGCGGGGGAGAGAAAGGGGCGGCGCAGGTACCGGCGTTCGCGGAGGTCCAAGTGCGTCTGAGAGGCTAGTAATTTCTTTTTATGTTCATCCGGCTCGATTCGAGCCGTTGCTTTTTCCACCTTCAACTTTGCTATTTATCGTTCGCGATCTTAACACTTTGATGAGGATTGCGCGACAGAATTTTTCTTTGTAGTGAAAAATCGGTAAGTAAGACAAAAAAATTCTGCTTGTGAAAACGATTCGTCCGTGAGACTTGAGTTTGTGTGTTACAAGATTTATCGGTCGAATAATTCGGAAATGAATATTAATGGCACGTGAGAGATCAACACTATCATATGAAATAATGCATTTTGGTGCACAATAATGTTATATCAGAGACGTATTATTGAATTACAGTGTGTGTGATGATGTATTATCTTCTCAATGATCTGAAAATACTAAACGCAAACGCGAACAACGACGTCATCATTGATTAATGATGCGTTGTCGTTTTTGTTCGCTTTTTCTCCCTCGATGTTGTAATTATGTAACACACGAGTGAGCTGTGCATAAAATTATACCGCAATTCATAATTATTGCGCATTCACTTAATTTTTTAGCGTTTTATCACGCGATACGTCGACGTGAACAAATTTGACGTTACTGGATACGTTACTTCGGATACTGAAATGTGTGCAAATAACCGATAAAAATTAAAACAGCGCGCACTTCCAATTTAAAATTGCGGGAGGACAAACTTTAACGTGAGATCAAAATAACGTCCGAGATATTGCGTAAAAAAAAAAAATTGAATAACGAACTATTAATAAAATAATAAGATATTGTCGCTTTTCTGTCTCAGATGTAAAATGCGCGGATTATTTTTGCTGCACAGGAATTCTGATGGTCTCAATATTTTCGTGTCGAAGGGAAGTTCGGCGACGTACCGTGAACGCGACGAAGATCACGCTTCGTATAAATATACGGCGGGGAGAGAACGCGGGGATGAGAGAATGCGAGTAGTAGGGACTGCGGAGTTTACGGCGCTCGCGCGACAAGAAATTGTCGCCGCGATGAACTTTGAGAAGGACTAAGGTTGTTACAACCTAGCCGAATGGTTGCTCGATGCTCGAAGTTGCGCTCAAGTACTACTTTTACAATACGAGCTGCGGCGTGTAACCGTGTAGCAACGAGCGATGCTTGGGATACTTGTATGTAGTACTTCCCGTGATTCTCCCGTAAGTTTAGAGCGCGGCCATCATTGGTAATATCTGTCTCTCTGGTAACTTGCAACATCTCGGTCCAGTTTATTGCGATTTGATATTGCTTATCGTGCGAACGGACAAAAGAGGGGCAAAGTTTCCTTCGTTAGGAGAGTCCCGCATGCCAAGTCCGGAATAACTCGCCGTCCCCGGAGGCATTCGAGAGCTTGATAGAATTTTATGAGACATATTTCGTCTTCTCTTTTTTCTATCTCTCGTTCTCTCGGATCCTTCCTTTTGAACGTATACTAATTTTTCTCGCGGACAGAAATGCGAATTATACGTCTGATACAATATCGCAGAACTTACTTGCGTTTGTTATTTACGTGTTGCGTTTATTTTGTTATTTACTTTTGTATAAAAATATAAATTGAGAAGCTCTCTCTATTAAAACTTGAGTTTGACGCGCAACAACTTTGGCGCGCAACGAGAAGAATGACATTGGATATAATAGATCGCAATTTAATTGGACGCCATACATGTAGACGGAAAACTAATAGGAATAGAAGCTTTCTTCATTAGGTGGGAAAAGAACTCTCAAGCAGGGGCGGTGGCGGCAGTGGCAGCAGTGAACTTGTTGTTAATCTCGTTATTTCTCAGCAAAGTTTCTTGTTCTTCCGAGTGCGGGCGAACTATCTTTCATACAGTGCCAAGTAAACAATCAAGACATTTACAGTTGTGGATCAATAAGTGAGGTAGCGACAAAAATCTTTCTAAAATAATTTAAAGTATATTTTTTCATTACATACTTTTATTTCCAATTTTATTATTTTTAATCTTACATTACTTGTATCAAAGCATTGTGCACAAAAAATATAATCTTCCATAATATAATTATAGATCTAATATCAGTCTTTTGTGCGCGCATTACATTCTCTCCTTCCTTAAATTTATCAATATAGAATATGTACAATAATATACATAACTTCTGAATACATTCACGTTCACAGACATCAGACGATCAGCAGATCACACTGCATCTTCTCGCAAACTCTCTGAGTACCGTGAAGCGATGTTAGGGTGATGGAGCTCGGACGCTTTGATCTCGCCTAATCAAGCGAATAGTGAACACATCGATCTGCCTATCCTTGGTCTAATGATCCATCATTGACGCATAAATCAGGCATCGAAGAATGGACTTACGTATATACGGCGGTATAGTTGTATAAAATGTATAAAAATAACCGCGCTAAGAGAACAGTTGATCACAGAGAAGAACGTTTTATCATTTATATAAGTGCGATCACGTGTCCGCATTAAAGCTCACGCGAACTGAAAATGAACTGACGATCGAATAACACCGGTTGGCTACTATATTATGTGACTCTTTTCACGAAATCAATTCCGGATCAAAATAATATCGATTTGTGTGTTGTTGTTTTCTTTTTTCTTTGAAAAAGGAAGAAAAAGGAAAAAACGATAAAAGTCGGAATCGATTCCGAAAAGATATATAACAGCTGGCGTTTAATACTTTGGCTTTCATTCCTCCTTCTGGGAAGAGAGATATATTATAGATATATATTTTATTCAAAAATCACACACACACACAAGATTAACTAGCGCATTATTCACGTCATAATGGGATCGCAATTAATAATGCAGAGGTTGAAGCCAAATTGGCATATCAAAAATGTAAAAGCGCGCGATCGATCTTTGTATAAATAGTAACACATATACATCTTCAATCACTAACACAGTTATGACAACTGTACATTCGCATTCCGAATGTGAGGTTTCAATCAAGATTAGAGCTAGCAAACTTTAAATAATAATAAAATAATAATAATAATAATAATATAAATTTTTTACGCGCGTCTCAGTTCTGCAACCTGATTTCTCAGTTCCTATTCGTTAGCGTGCGTTTAGTCGCGTACCTATCGTTAGTTCTCTGCAAAAGCGTTTGAATGGGACATTTCTCCTTCTCGTACCAATCGGATAAGGTTAAATACATTTTCGGCTCTTTCTGCTTATGCAGCACTTCGCAAAGAGTACATACGGCTCGCTTTGTTCCGTCGTTGACGCGATAATATTTCTTCCATTGTAAGAAGCTTTGATAGAGCGACAGATCCTGAGAGAGATATTTCAAGTACGTGGCAAGCTCCTTCGGACTGTCGAAGTCGAGGGCATTCACGTAGGAATTCGGCGGTATGAACTGGCTGTAGTTGGCGCCTCCGTAAACCACCGGTACGACGTTATACCTGCAAGAATGTCGATAAGAGAATTCCATTATCGGTGTTAGTACTTTCTTCTTGCCCGTTTCATTTCTTCCCGTCGTTTTCATTTCGCGAAGAGTTTAGAAAGTGCACAAACAAACTGGTAAATTAAGCGAAATTGAATAAGCAACTCCGTAATCGGACGCGATAAAAACGATCTTTCCCAACTACGTGAAATTACTATCGGATGTACGTGTTACGTGTGTTTGTGAAGTTGCGTTGCTCGCAATATCAAATAATAAGCTGACATGTTTAGCGAACACCTACAAAAAAAAAAAAAAAACCCCCAATGTATCCACATTGCGCGCACCGTATGCGGTACGAGCGGTACCGCATGTGAACAAAAAACAGAAACGAAACAGATACGACACGTGTCTGTTTTATCGTCATGACTTATTTGTACGACTCACATACACACAATCCGCGCAAAAAAGCAATAAGACAGATTTGATTAGTAACACGCGCGTTGTGTATCAATTCTATTGTCACACCGACGCCATTTCAATTTCAAAGACAGACAATTTTTTCACTTCCAGATAAGTTCTCGATAACTTTATCTAAAAGATATCGCACATGTATCACAAATATTTTTATCCAGAGAACAGCTATCGAGAGATATGAAAAAATCGGCAGAGAATCGCAGAACGTTGATGTCAAATTTAGCATTTGTAATAAAAATGCGCGAATGCAAAGACTTATGATTTAAATAAGTTTCCTGCTTGATTGCGTCATGAATCACGCAACAAACGTTCCTGTCACGTTCCGCGTACGACAATCTTTTTCTGCGAAAATATCAGTGTGTAACGGTTGCCGAGAAACAAAACTCGAAAGCTGACATCTCAAGAAAATAAAAATTTTAAATAATTTTTCGAAACACATTTCGACAACGTATTTTTATTCGCACGCAAGGAGATAAGGTGACACGACGATAGAAGTTACGACAACCACGGTAATATAAAATATTTTCATGTTTAGTTTTACATTCTGATTTGAATAGCGTGTCAGATAACGCACGTTACTTTGCAAGTGCGATGTAGATCTCATCGGGGAAAACGCTCGCTTCGCAGATACTAGTTAAATTATATTTGTTTTCGCGCGCACCGGTGTTGCGGATGACAATCTTTTCAGGTGTGTGTATCTGTGTGTGCGTGTGTGTGTGTATGTATGTCTAGAACCGTGTTATTACCTGAGCGGGTTCATCACCTTCTCCGTCACGTAATCGTCGCAGAAGGAATTCTCGAAGGACAGGTAAAAAAAGTAGTTGGGCTCGACTACGTCGCTGAAACACTTCTGCTCTCTGCCGCAGCTGGATGTGCCGCACTTGCCGTAGATGTCGACGCCTATGTGCTTCGACAGCTCCTCCACGTACTCTAGCCGGCCACTTTTGGCCTGGCAATTGCTTACAAACCAAGTTACCAGCTTGCTCTTGCTCCTGACGACGTTCGATATCTCAGACACCTCGTTTACCGCTTCCTCTACACCTGCGAAAACTGATTAGTTCTCACGTATTTCGAGATAGCTCGTACACAGTAAAAGAGGACGTCACGAAGAATTTGTCACACAGAGTTGAATATTCGTAGAAGAAATTTAAAAAGAAAAAAAAGTCTATGAAAATATTCTCACGAAAGAGAAAAGTATCGTGTTTCAATTACAAAAACAAAGTAAATCTTTTAGAGTATTGTCGTTATATTACTTGTGTTCCGAGGAACCTTCCAATCAGGATTTTTCAAAGGTGCGACGAATTTGCCACTTTGCGCATCTTCTATGATGAAATAGGTCCACGGTATGTCACTGTCTTGTCGATAGGTCATGGTGAGATTGAAGTAATCCTCGTAGTAATCGTACGGTCTGTTGGAAGGACTTTCCAAATTAACGTACACATAGAATTGCTTTCCGCTTCTGTTTCGCGGCATATCATTTCTCTCCAGACTGTTGCCGTGAAAAAGAATCGCATCGTAGTCCGCTACACGCAAATAGTCACGGTCGTTGAAAATTTCACATTTATCAACGGGACAATTCTTGAAAGCGATGCTCAAGTCGCCGAAATAAAAGTTCTTATCGCTGAATAACGAATTCCACAAAAGAATGGTTTTTATGCCTCGTTCTCGATATTGTTTTGCTCTGATGAGAACGTCTTCGCTAATATATTCGTTGACAACTAAGCTCTGAATATTGAAGTCCTCGTAAGAGAAGTAAAAGTAGATTGTGAAAATCGACGCTACAACTAGAGCGACGAAGAAATATGATTTTTTGTTCATTATTGTCGTTGTTTTCGTAAAAATATGTGCCATTTGCATTTCTAATAATTGTGGATACCGCTGTCAGACATGCATATCATGTAACATATCGTATGATATGCGATACGACATTGCTGCACATTGCCGTCCCATATTCGCGATATATGGTAACAGTCTTTGAGTTAGGTTTTTATTATAGTACATATTTAATATATTTTATTGAATTCTCCTTATACGCATGTGAACGTTCGAAGAAGATTTAGTGTAGATTTTTCTTGTGTACATAGTATCTGTAAAAAAAAAATTATATACGTACATAAATTGATAAATTATCAATTTTATATCAATTAAATAAGCTATAAACATAATAACAATAGTAATAATAATATTAAATTAGCACACATATGATCATATTCATCTATCAGAACTATCCTCAGCAAAATTAAAAGAGATGCCATGTAAACACCTTGTTTATCTGTTATACAGATATCCGATATATTTATTTTTGATATCAATAAGACAAAATGAAAATGTTCAAGCATGTTTTTGTTTGTTACTAAAGTGATAATAACGACAGAATGAGAGTAAAAATTAAGTTTTTCTGGAGCAAAGTATACAGTAAATCGTGTGATAACACATATAAATCGTGAAAATTGTAGAGAAGATATTTTTAAGTTACAAAAAAAAAATATCGAGGAATATGTACGCAACTGAGAGACGGACGATTAAGTTCGCTACGACTTTGGATAAAAGCGCCCGATGAAACAGGAGAAATTTTCATGGATGAATAATCGAGTTCTTCCAAAAGACTATAAACGTTTGATATTCTTTCAGGATAGATGTTCTATCTGCTCGCTTTGTCTATGGACAGATAGCGGAAGGAAAAAAAAAAGATTTGAACACGAGGTTTCGTTTGATTAAAATCTGCTCCCTTACAATAGCAGGTAATAGTGGCTTTTCACTTTTTCCTTATTTTTAATGTAAGATATGCTTTAATCTCTCGTGTATATAATTGATAGAATAGTTACATTCAACAGATAACAATATATTCAATATATTTACGTAACAATATGATATAATATATAATATATTCAACACATAACAAAGAATGAACGGACAAATTGCAAAAATTTGTTGTGTTTACGATATAATTATTCGACACTCGTTTTTATTTAATTAAATAATTTTCGAAAAACAATTAGAAGCAATTAGAAGCAAAACAAAATATTTTGAATAATTTGTAAATTATATGACAGCGAGACATATGTAAAAGTTAACAATAACGACATATATCGTGACTTGATGTCTTTCTGCGCCTGTACAAGGGGGCGACATTATATCAAGGAATCGCTCGTAAAAAAGTCAAATAAAGTGATAAAAAGGCCGTAGGCCTTACTGATACTGAGCAGTAGGTACAAAATGGTCGTGTATAAAAATGAATCTTTATTCAAGAAAACAACAAACGTTTTGATCCTATGTTTTGGACCTTCATCGGTGTGAATAAACAATATAAATTAAAAATAGAAAACACGAGAGCTCACAGCATGCCTGATGATCGATTATGATATAACTGAGAAACAGCAAAGAATACTGAGAAAAGGCAACTGTGTACTGTCCTTTGCCTTTTTTCAGTATATTCTTGTTTATTCACACCGATGAAAGTCCAAAACATAGGAACGTTTGTTGTTTTCTTGAATAAAGATTTATTTTTATACACGACCGTCTGTACTTACTGCTTGTATCGGCCTTTTCATCACTTTTTTAGGCGATATTATAGTTTGACTAAAGGAAAGAAATTTGAATTAGTCTCTTTTGATTCGAGAAGAACGGCTCTGTACCTCTTTGTGAATCATTACTTTTTTGTGTAAGCTTCAGATCGCGAGTATTCTTTGACAAAATCAATGAGCGATTTTCACATTGCGTGTCTGGATATCAAGGAAGCAACACACAGTTCGAAAACATTTATATAATAATATATCAAAACTGCTTTAAAAATTCATATATGATATTCAATGTTTCAACGAATTGATATGATGTTTCTTGCCTACCGTGAATAAATATTTTGATATCGATTGTTATCAATATCACTTAATAAAGAGCAATTTGCTTTATACGGAAGTAAGTAATAATTAAAAGTATCGAGAAGAGATAACATGTAAAAAGAGATAATATGTAAAAAGCTACTTGATATTATAGGTAAACACATAACTGAATCATCGCTTAATTGATAATAATGAGTATCACATTAAGCCGGAAGAAGGTTATCGGGACAAATCGTAGGGAATTAAATAATTAACAATTAATATTATGCTTCAGTTATTGCTCTTCAATTGTTTATATAGAAACTTGGATCAAAAACAGAACAAACTCCATATATATCAAATACATTATGATGATAAATAATTTATAAGTTATATAAGTACATAGATTTCAATAATATTAGCATATTTGTTGTAGCAGATAACGGTGTGCAATAGCGCGAATATCCTTATGTTTTTATCGAGCATACAATCTTTCTCATAAACGACGATATATAGTTTATCAGATCACGATCAGTTGATACTTCGCGTCAATTTGCACGTTGTGTGATCAAGACTATCGTCGTAACTTTTTCATAGATGTTACATCACAAATGCCGTGGGTTCTGTGCCGTGGATGTTTTGAGGTCACGATTTCCGTGGCGCGCAAGTCCGTAAGAGCCGGTGTTAACATTGATAAATTACACTATCATTTTGTATAAGTTCAGGCACGAGTAATTAACCAATAATTAATATTACCGTAAGTTTTTCGTGAGCGGCACGATCGATCCACGGAGCTACGTGACGAGCGGCAATCATCAGAAGCACATTAATGAAACGTCCAAGATCGTCGAACATTGCGTCGGATTGCGTAATGTTTACGGCACTATTTTAATTTGCTCGTAAATACGCGACCAGGCGAACTTATATAGTGTGTTTTAATGTTGCAGCATGCACTGACGCACACGGTAAAGATTTTGTTTTTTTATTCACTGAACAATTGCTTCGCACGTTTCAAAAAATCGACTTGAGTCCGCAACGATTACGGCGAAACTATTTTTAACCGTCATCGTGTCCTCGACGGAACTTCACTGTGGCGTGAAATCTTTTGTATTCGATTTTCCTGCGCACGACTGCGCGTTGTCGCAAAATTGACTGTCTCAATCGATGATTGCATCACTTGCGCGCGGTGAGACATTTTGAGTTTCGCGTAGACTTACAGGCGACCGCGCCAACAGCTCGCTGCCTTGAAAGTTACGACTCGACTGGCCAAACAGAGCGTAGACGCTCTCTATAACATATCCAACCTAGTCATACCCGGCCTTGGTGACGGAAAAGCAAAACCGCTTTGCGGAATCCGACACGCTTCCGTCAAATGAAAATTGCGCATAAAAGCAAACAGACACGCGAAGACTTACCGTATATGTAAAACATCGGGAGGATTAATATTGTCCATTGTCTTTTTGTGTTTTGCTTCTGCCGCCTGCGCAACTATCTATGCGCATTGATAAATAATAGCAGCGCTATTATTTTCCTGCTGCAACTTCGAGAAGATGCTGCCATTATTACGCACGCGTAATGACGAGTTCGTGCATAACTATTGCGGTGCAGTCATAAATCCGATGGACGCTCACGCTCGAGGTGTATTGTCGAATGATACTCATACGTGCGGCGTGTGATGTATATAATTACACGCTTATCGTATAGGAAAGATGAGTCAGTAATTTTGCTATGTGTATAGCTACAGAACACGTCATATACAAGGTGTTTAAAAACACGATCGAGTTCTTTGAAGAATTAAATTCTTTAGTCAATTAAGTGATTTCTTAACAATTGTGTAATAAATGACGCAATTGTTTTTCTGCTGTTTTGGCCGAGCAAATATTTTAATTACAAGAGAAATTTATTGATAAAATTATTCCTGACGATTTCCGGACATCTTATACGTAAGCATTGCGCGCACAGATTAACTTGTTTCCTACTTGTATATAATTAACACTTTTTTGTTTTAAATATACTTATCATTTCTTATGATAAATTGCGCGTAGGCGTTTTGGCATCGTTACTTATGTTAATGGCACATTTATTGAATAGCTGCCGTATCATTATACTGAT
Source organism: Pseudomyrmex flavicornis (assembly GCA_014825475.1). Classification (NCBI taxonomy): domain Eukaryota; kingdom Metazoa; phylum Arthropoda; class Insecta; order Hymenoptera; family Formicidae; genus Pseudomyrmex; species Pseudomyrmex flavicornis. The sequence goes on along the minus strand of QVNW01000096.1, from coordinate 21,848 downwards.
TTAAACATGAATAACGTTAATTGAAAACATTCTCTTTCGTTTCTCGTAACCACAAAATGTAATACTTGTGACATGTAACATGCGATATATATTTCTCTCTCTCTCTCTATTTCTCTCTCTCTTTCTCATCTGAATATACAACGAGATATATTAATTTTTAAATTATTAACACGCACTCCTATGATATTCACACACAGTGACAATAGTTTTTAATAAATAATTAATAATTATATTTTTACAGCAATGCAAATTACGCGCAGCGAGCATATATGCTTGCGGCGCAGCACGGCGAAAAAAAACTTTATCTACATTTTAGTCTTATTATACAATAAATCTGAATATATTTGCAAATTAAACTAGAGAGTACGCGGATTAATTAATTACTGAATTAATTAAACAATGATTTAAGTTTCTACAACGCGCGACTCGGTGGACAATAAAATTATGACATATTCTGCTACATATATAAATAATAGTTTCATAACTCACTTTCATGTACATTAACCTCATGCAATCTTATTTCTGATTTATTTTCATGCTTATACGACTTTTTATTACATCTGCAACTCACTCACATTGAGATGTGAGTGAGTATTAGATAACAGGCTGTGTTCGCCGAAATGTCGTACGTCGCGTGTGGAAGTGCGACTTCCGGTCAGCGCAAAGACCTCAACCGGAATTGACGGCTGCTCTCTTCCGGTTGAGCAACCAGCCAACTGCTTTCCTACTTCACTCTCGAGTGCACCACCCACGAATCTCCGAAACTTCTTTGAAAGAGTCGTCGATCGACACGAATGCCAGTGTCCCACCTATCTTTCTCTTCTTTCAGTACCTTCGATTTTCTCCACGCCGGTACTAGACGTGTTTTATCCTCACCGCTAAAGAGGATGTTGTGGTGAACGATTATTTTATCACGACACGTGTGTGTGTGTGCGCGCGCGCGGTTTTTAGCTTCTCCTAACAGGTTCCTTTTTTTCCTCTAATAAGCGCGTTTAACTTAAGTAAACGTAACTCAGTTTCGTGATACACGGAATTTATATTTTGTGCGTTTAAACGGGAATGTGTGCTCTTTAACGAATACCAAAGCGTCAACGCTGACGCGTTTATTACAACGTGAGTCAGGAGCATGACATTTGTCAAACCGGTTTGGCGAAACTTTTCCGTCCTCTGACCCGGACGATTTGCGGCGTTTTTTAAATTTTGGCGTATGATGCGTCATATCGCGTTGTTTAAATCACAAATACCTTGCGAGTTTTGCGGCTGCACACAAAGTGTGAAAGAATATGAGGGATTATACGGTGACGTCGGTTGAATATTCCGATCCGTGCGGCAGAACGCGAATAATAATGACAAAAATATTGTGCGTTTAATATTCTGCAAGCGCACTTTCGGTCTCGCGGTCTATATCGCTATACGTGTGTATGTGTGTGTGTATACGCGTTTTGGTTTCAGCTTTAAACGAGAAAAGTGTCGTCGTTATATAAATTTCAGCTCAAATTCCTGTGCGATGCTCCTGTCTGCATGATAATTGGTCATGTTTCGAGTGCGTGTGCACATTCGCAAAAAACTTGAGCGCAAATGACTGGATTAAGCGTTTCGAAATATTTTCCGAAACTCATGCATGAAAGCTCCGCGATGGCGCGGTGTGTTCGCACGCGGAATTATTAACGTGCGTGATATATGAAATAAAACTTTTATTTGTAGCTGTCATAAATTGACTCATTTTTTTACTTCCTCGCACGAGAGTGAAATAACCGAGTAGTGACTTCGATTTGACAATATAGCTACGCTGATGATATCAAATTGCAATAGGCATACAAACATACATACGCACACACGCGCACATACAACGAATCATCAATACACACATTTTCATTTATTCATATAATATTTTCTCTTATAGCGTTTTATTCAGATATTATTTATACATATCACGCGAGTGCATGCATATTTATAATTGCGTGAAATGTGATTTATTAATAAGATTAACGCAATTTAATGTGACTCGTTACAGTAGAAAAGAATATGCAAAACATACATGATGTTAATAAGCATTTTGTTTTTTAAAATAAACGTAATATCATCAGATCGACGATTTCTCTCGATGGAATTGAAAACATAACGAATTGAAGGATAATTAAAATTACATTATTTTTGTCAAATGTAGTTTATTTAAAAAAAAATAACGTAAGTTGCAAAAGGATATCGGCAGCTTAAAAATATACCGCGATTCGATTGTAACATAAATATCTTCCGAATATAAGATGGAAAAAAAATCTGAGTTTTGTGCGATTTTATGGAGTTTGATAAAATCGCGGACTTTTCGTTCTTCGCTAATGTGTCTCCGAATAAATCTCTTTTGTCGGTTATCACAATTTGATTGTTCGATCGTGAAATATTCAAGAGTCAATGCGATCGATTTCTCAATTTTTTCCCTAGAATTAATCACTCAGTTGTAATTTTATTGGCCTCTCGTTAAGTGACACGTTATTTCTATATCTTCTTAAAATATCAGCGAATCGATTGTTTCGAGCGTTTCTATATTTATACGCCGACTTGAATGTAAGCTTGCAGCGGACGATATAAATTTGCAAAAAACACATGTAATATCACACTAGATGTATTTCGAACTATCAGATAAACGAAATATTTCTAATATGTAACATACATTCTGAACTAATAGGAATATAGATAGAAATCCATGAAATTTAAAATTTAATAAATGTAATAATGAAACAGAATTTTACGATATGCATTTTCAGTGAGAATTTCTATTTTCTGTTGCAGCACTTTCCGATCCGCCGATGTTTGCCGAGCCGATACCAAATGTCACAGTGGCCCTGGGAAGGGATGTGAGTCTACCTTGTGTCATTGAAAACCTCGGAAATTATAAGGTAAAACAAAAAAAAAATAGACGAATTCAAATTTTGCACAAGTGCGCCCGCGACGGTGTTGCGCGTTAGCTGCTATCTAAATAGAACCGTCTCCGTTCTTCTACTTTTGCTCGGACAACCGGTTCCTTTTATCCTGTAATTTTCTTCCTCATTCTTAGACCGTGTTTTCCCAGCGGTCGGAACTTGCCATCCATTACTAAACAGAGTTTCCTCAATTATTCGTTAACCGGATTACAAAGAGCGTGTTACAGCGTGCGCTCGCCTCGTAAAGACATTCTCCGCGAAGTTTCGTTTTTTAGCTGTGTTTTTTTTGGGGGGGGAGGGAAGGCTAAATGTAAAATGCTTAATTTTCTTCATGACATTGCACACGATGTTTTGCCTTAATTTATTCTGTTTTATGCAAAACCAGCTAATTCTGCACTATTAGATTTTTATTCGTTTATTCGTGATACCACAGTATTTATATACAATATAAATGTAGATAAATTTTTTAGATTTAGAAAATTCTTTTTATTTATATTAACGGTGATATTACGACGAGTAACGAGTAAATGATAAAGTCACATGCGCTCGTATCTTTCTTCATTTTTGCTCTAACTTTTATTTTAATTTTCTTATTTGTGCTTGTTATCAAAAGATAGCGAAGCTATCAAGTTAGTACACGCTGTATGTGCGTGTCTTTGAAATGTATGTATTTCTCAAGATGTTTATTTTCTAAGCGTATTATATTTGTTTTTAAGTGTAATATATATATTATATAAAACTGATGCGCAAATTCGAAGGCATAAAATGGACGTTTCTTTTTCGTAATCAAGAAAAAAAGCCGCATAATCGTTATCTTTGGTATATTTTGCGCGATCTGCAGGTTTGTCCTGCCAGTATTGAAGATCGCTGTTAGACAACCGTATTGGAAACGCATCAGTTGTCCCGTCAGGGAGGTGAATGCGACTCCACTATCGTAGCCTGCAGGCGATCAACGTTACACACGAACAAACATATCGGCAGGCGTAACGAGCGATGTAGTTTTCTGAAGTGAAACGGATATATGTACTTCGAGGAATGTATGAAAAATCGTAGAGAATCTTCCTCGAACTTCATTAAAAGTTGTCGATCGTATTCGTTTCGTTCTTGCTCGTTATTCACCGATCGAAGAATTATATGCCCGACAGATATCCAAATTTCACGAAATGTCAGACAAATTGCGAATAGAGTTGCGTTTATAAGAATATAATATTTATAATATTAATTGATCTGATGACCATACGTGAAACAGACACTGATGAAAGACATGTAAGATGTTTTAAAATTATTTTTTAAACTATGAATGACTTGGTCATTAAAAATAAAACAAAAGAGCTTGTTTTACAATTATTAAAATATTGACAGTTACTCGACGCGTCGAACTTTTCATCTTCGAATAAGTAATGACAAATACGAAATTGGTCTTGCTTGCTAATTAAATTAACGAGAGAAGCGACGCATTTGAAATGCACTTCATCTCGCTCTGCTTCTCTCGTAGCTTGCAATTACTTGAAAGCGGTATTCATACTCGGATAGGCATGTCATTGCGTTAGTCAGAAAATTGCATCAAGCACGCGATTAGGTCTCGCACGAACAGCCTTGAGCAATAAACGGAACCAATCGACGACTCTGCAGTAACATAATATTTCTTTTATATAAAGCGTCGGTATAGCTTCTATAAGATGTTTCAAACTTTCTCAAATACTATCTAAAATTATTTAAGAAGATATTTTTTAAAAACACAAACCTCGGTACTATTTGTGATTAAAAAAAAATTAAAATTAAACTAAACTTAAGGAGCTAAAACACAGTTTTGTGTGTGTGTAAAATTCGAAGGTAAAAAACTGTATTTTAGCTCCTTAAGTTTATTTTAATTTTAATGTTTGAATTCTTGATTTTGGAGCTCATTTTAATATTAATTTAAAAAAATTACATGTTGTGACTTATCCGATATAGCTTTATTGCTTGGCAATTTTCAATATTTTTGAAATAAGAAAACTTATCAAATAGTAAAAAATATCAAATTTATCTCTTATTAACAAAAAATAAATTGCATTTTCTATGACAAGACTTTCCGCGCGACTAGAAATTTATTAAATCGAATTATACAGTTAGTAATAGGTATATTTTTTCCAACGTGTCTACTTTCTGGTCAAACGCGGATCACCTTGTATAAAGTTTTCAATTAGACGCTACTCGCGCAACCAAAGACCCACTTTGCGCCGGGCAGAAGGCGGTTATTAGGCGAAACCAACCGCTCCGGAGCCGGTTGTATGACTCGGCGAACTTTCCGGACGATAACGCAAAGGTGGAAAATCACTGATATATCAGACGCAGGAACCGGGAAATTGAGTTGATTACATCAACTTCGGAACTCACCTACTGGCTATTAAGAATACCGTTAAAGTGATACGCCGATGTTCGTGTGTAAGCAAATGTTTTCCGATCGCTGCGCGTCGTTTAAAACGTCTCGCGCCGCGTCGTTCAACGATAAGCGTCTTCTCACAAGCCTCGCGAATGCCTCGCCGCGTAACATCTTACACGATATTGAATAAAACGGTAATTTTTCCTCCGTTATGTATGTTTCTCGCACTATTCGAAAACCCACGTTCCACGCCGTAGCTCGCTTGTCGAAAATTTATCGAGATATCGCTCTCGTCGTGGGTTTCGATTTGAAAATAAATTCTCCGCTTCTCTACGGAGCGTTTGCGGTGCGCTCTGAGAATTTTCCGTCTCTTTAACGATCGCGAAAATAGACTATTGTGCTACACGGGTATTTCTTCCATCGGAGCTGTGCGGGAAATAGTTTCCATTTCGGCTTGAGAGAAATGTACGCGGTTGCACAGCTACACACAGCTCGATTTCACGAGATAGTGAAACCGGCCTCGATCGTCCCACCCAATTGTCCGTTGTTGTTTCTACCGGGGTTGTAAAGGTATTTGGCTTGTGCTTCGTGTGGTTCAGCCTGAGAATCGTTTTATCTTTCCAGCTGCTCGTTTTCAGATCGTCGAACCTGACGCGATGTCGCAACCGCCATCTCCCTTCGTACTGTGTTTCGCAACAACACTATGGGAACAATCGGGATGCACATCGCGTAAACACTTTAGTGTAGATAACCTGTTTCTTGATAGTTTTACATTTTGTGTATTTTTAATCAGTCTTCTTGTTAAAACATATAAAACTTTGAAAAAGACAACTTGGAAAATTTTTATCTGCGTTAACGCGCGTAATTCTTCCAAAATAATTTTTTTTTTCGTACATGAAATATAATAAGCTGCTCGGAGAGAAAAGTAATCCAATGTTTTACGGCTGTGACTCACCTTAAAGGAAGAGAGAGTTTACACGGTACGGTGGCCGACGACGGTGGGACGCGCAATCGTTTTTTTTCTTCGAATTCAAAACACGTAGCCTGACTACGACGAGTCTCGTTAGAGCCGACATTTGGAAAGTGCATATCCAAAGCGCGCGCATTGCAGTTCTCGACCCGACCTCGAGCTCTTTGATCAAAATGCCAGAAAATTTCATCTGCTGGGTGCCAAAGTTTCTCCTTCTCTGTCTCCTTCGCCCGCCACGCCGAAAACGCGGAAGAAACCGTACGACTTCACGAATTTTCCCGGATTTAATTATGATGCGAAGCCCGCGCGCGTTTCGTGAAAAAGCAATTTTGCCTCTTTGACTCTTTTGCGAGACGAATTGCCGGCCGAAAAAATCGTTTTGAATGAATGCGGAATGCTACAAATCTGCATGTGGTAATAAAAATGCCTATATACGCGAACCAATGCTTCACAATGTTAATCCTCTGTCGAGAAATAAAAATTGCCGTCGGGAAATAAAAATTTTAAACATTATTTTGAAAATTGCTAGTTTTTGTGATTATAAAAGATGCATTTTAATGAAAAATTACACACAGATTGTTTTGCATGTAATATAAACGTATGAAATATATCGACGTATCTCTTTGTTAACTACAGCTAAATCGGTTGGAGAGTGTTACAGTTTTGTTTACATTATATTAAAATACTTTTAGAAGAGTATCAAAGCGCTTTTATTATGGACAATACCGGAAACTGTATAATAATGGTGACAATCGCATTACGTTTAATTCTACTAAAGATAATTGTTTTTAATTAACAAATATCAGCAAATTATATCGCGCAATAACGTATCCTTTTCAAGTGTATCTTTTTAATTACAACTATTATCGTACAGTTCGACATTATTCGTAAATGCCAATATAACAGCAAATAATAGACTGATAATGAATGCATGTGTAATTCGAGGCGATTATTTATGTGTTTGTGTAAGTTTAACAGAGCGAAAAATCAATATAAGTAACGTGCACAATGAATAAAGCTTTCGAATGTTTAAAAAAAAAATTCCTTTATCTCAAATTCTGTTCAAGAAAACAAAACCTGTGCGATTTGTCAGAAATAGCGAAAATGTTTTTTTCAATCAAATCAGCTGATTGAAAGGATATTAGAGCACAAGAGAATTGATTGACCTTTTGGGAAATCAGACTCGACCTAATAGCTGTTGCGGCTGCCCGCGGGAATATTTTTGCGAAATTGATTAAAACGGACACACAGTGTTTACCGGTCCTCAATAGTGTATCACCGATCGGAGCTGCATAAACCGGCCTAACTCACTCTAATTTCATTGTTCCACATCTACGCTATATCTTCCTTTTCCGTTATGTTCCCGAACCGCTCGCTTTGCCAGCCGCTTTTCCGTCTCTTTGTTCAGCCATATTCTCACTTGATATTTCTCTCTCTCTCTCTCTTCCATCTATTCGAGATAGCTTTCATCTTTCTCTCTTGCTCCACTCTACATGCAGTATCTCGCATTCTCCCTTCTCTTTGCCTCGATTACGCTACCTCTCTTTCGTCCTTTTCTAGCCTTGTTCTCCAAGCAGCACCCTTCTGCACTTTTGAATTTTGCCCCACAGCTATCGTCGCACATGCAGCCACGCTCGACTACCGTAATAGTACTTGGACGAGGCCAACCGCGTATCGTTTACGATCCTGTGAATTTTTCTGCGAAATTACTTTTTGGAAGAAATTTAGAAGAGAGGCGTCGGCGTCGTTAATTAGTGGTAAATTAGTAGTACGCATCATCTAGACAGGGGTAATGCTTTATAAAAAGTCATTAACATACTCCGGATTATATTTGCGCTCAAATTCGACAAATAATAGATTCGTTGGCAAAGTTATCTTCGATAACTGTTCTGAGAATTGTCTGATAGTGTTTCTATAATGTTTCACTGTGTTGTTTAAGGACAAATATTCTGTGAATTATGTTAGCGCGTGTGTAACAGAACTTACTCGAAACTTTCGTGCTGTTGACTTCAACGCGGTTCTCACGATACGGTTCTCATTTCGCATTAATTCCTCCACGTAACCAGGGCAAGTTGAGTCATTGAAATTGCGAACGACGAATAACTGGTTGTGACCGCGCGCGCGATGCCGCATTCAACATGTTACCGTAACATTTTGACATTTCCTACGTCGCCACTCGTCAATAATCGTCGTTGTTAGGAGTTTAATTCAACTTTGAACGTGAAATATTGATTGTTGCATGATTAGTAGATAGTAAGATAAATGTTGTAGAAACAAACGCAAAAATAAAATAAAATAATTTGTATCAAGGCTGTGTGTTGCCCTGGAGAAATTGCGGGATTTGAATCATCTCATCGAATATTCTACGAACGGTTTGTTCAGTTAAATTTCAATTGAAAAACAACACAGAGAATATATTGAGTTATATCTGTAGTTAGCTATATTTCAATATATTTTTCAATATTTATATTTTTAATATTTATGTGTAGTTTTAACACTTTAATATTTATATTTTAAAACAAGCAAAAATTGACTAGAAACTAGCCAAAGAACACTAGCCAGAAACTGATTAGTTTTACTATTCAGTTACTAATCGAACAAACATCCAAAAAATTTAGCAATTTCTAACTAATATTAAAACTGAATCTAATAACCAGGAAACTAGCTATATTCTGTTTTAATTTCTATTCAAGTTAATTTAAAGTTTACGTATATATTAGAATTATTATTATAATTTATACAATAAAGATAACGAATATGAGAAAAAGATAAAGCGATTCTTCAAATGTATAATTGCCATACCTGCTTTAAAACTTCTAGTTTATATTGTTATTATTTTTTTGAACGTGATTATAACTTAGTTCATTTACAATTACGTAAAATTATTATTTGCATATATATTATATATATATATATATTACACAAATGCGAAGTGTAATTACTAATTTGAAAAACTCATAAAAGTCACGTAACACCCGCACATATTCACTTACACGTATTTATAAATACAGCAAAAAGCTTTTTCACTGTTTTATATTATCCATAAAATAGACACGACTCTATTTTACTAAATACGTGAATAGATAGTTCATAAATATTTTGACAAAGTTTTATATATATATATATATATATATATATATATAAAATGTCTGTATTAAAGCAATAAAAATATTGCGCGTGAATTATTATAAAATGAGGTCCACTCACATTGCGAATATTCACTGCTGTATTGCAAACAACTGAAGTCCCGTTTCCTGTACTATTATATAGTCTCGGTTCTTCTTATCTAAGTTTAAACCTAGATATCTTATCATTCTTATCTAAGTTTAAACCTAGATATCACATTCAGATATATATACATAGCAACAAGGAAGTATATTTGCGCGATTTAACGTGCTTGTGAATTTGTGTCATATTTATTCTTGGCAATTACAGAACTGTTACTTATCGCTTTTTGCAATATTATTTTTTCATGTACGAGAATGATTCACAACAAGTAAATGATCGTTATCGATGTGTACATACAAAAATAAAACAGTAAAAATTCAATGTTAATTTTGTGATGTAATATAAAAAATATAATTAATATAGTTAATATATGATGATGATCTTTTTTATTTTATATTGGACACATGTATATTTTTATAATATTAACAATGATTTATTATAGTTCTTTATATCATGTGTCATATTAAACAGATGAAACCGATAGAGTGAAAACATTTCAATAATGTGAAGCATTTCGATTTGAGAATATTTGAAAGTCAAGTTTTTATGAATTTTTCTCTTAAAAAAATACTACAATAAACTGTGATTTTGTTCATAGTTGTGTATGTGTGTGTGTGTGTGTGTGTATATATATATATATACATATATACACATAGCGATTTTTATTATAAAATTGTTGCCGCATTAAGTCGCAGCTGTCATGAATTATTCCACTTCTTGTTTGCCTTTGATTTTGACTTGGAAATTTGGTATTGGCTAGAAATAATACATATAAATATGGATTTATATGCGTAAATAGAGAAACACAATCGATATCGCGGAGCAGATTGCATTCAACGGAGAGAAGCCAAAATTATTTTACGTGTGGCACGGAAGTTGCGTTACGGTTTCTATATTTTAATTATCGCATATCCTCTTATCAGCTTTCGGGCTGTCAATCTATCGCCAAAAAAATTCGTATAAAAAGCGAGCTCTCGGGCGCGAGGTTAAGCATAAAACTGATCGAAACGAGCCGATGAACGCGTGAATCTAGATTGCATTGAATCATCCATCGCACTGTCAATAGATATCAAAACGTGCGGAATTTCTATCTTGGCTCGTTAGATAAATCACGCGTAGATGTAATTGTTAAAAACTAGATACCTACGTTGTGCTATATATACATATATAATCCGTCACGGTCACTAGATTCGTTATAATTTAGATGATAGTTCCCCGATACTTTTTTATACGCGCCGATACGTATTTATACGGCCGTTGAAAGCGCCGTTCTTTTTTGTTAATAGTATTCGCAATACACACAATCGTGATTAATCGCCGTTTCTCCGCGTGAAAGATTATTTTGTTACGCGTTATTTTTCGCGTTGCGCATTACGAAAACTTTCAAGAATACGACAGTGCACGCAAAAAAGCAAACTGCACAGATGTAATGGAAAAAATATATACACACAGTAAATACACACACGTATGTACATAAATTTGAATAATAAGTTTAATACACGTGCAACGTGTGACCAATCAAAACTTCACTAAGTTCGATCCGTTCTTTAGATAGGCCAAATTGAAGAATTGCATTTTAATAATTATTAAAATTTATCATTGCAACGCGATATTTACTTTGTTTACCTCGTAACGGTATTTTACGATGAAAATCGAATTTTTTTGTGACGATAACCAATTGAGAGACCGTGGCTTTGAACGTCTGCCAGAGTTTTCAATCGAACTCACAACCGGCAGAAGTTCTTCTTAAGACCCTTTAAGACCGATGTAATTTTATAGCTACTTACATATCACAAAGACACACATTTCTTTTTAAGATTTGTTTTTGTCACATAAGCGACTATGTTATTATGACAGTTTTGTTTTTCATTGTTAATTAAGACGTAAATTATTATTATTTACATTTGCTTCTTCTCTCCGCTGCTTTCTATTCTGAAATTTGATGCGGAATTCTAACGTCACATTTGTTTTTTCTCTCACCGATTTAATTTTCGAGACACTCCGGGGAACACATTTATATAAGCGAGCACTCATCTTCGCGCGCGACTTTTTTTTCTCTTCGTTAGAACTTAGAAGCCATCCGCAGTGCGTGACTACGAAAGTTTCTTGCAACGCGCTACCGGTGTGACTTTTCTGGAAGATCCTCGGAGAAAGGAACTTTCTCAGCGCGCTGCTCCTGCCGGCGAGCCTTGCTTATAAACCGTCGCGAAAATTGCCCCGAGAGATGTACGTAAAATAAAACTTAGTAATCTCGCGCGAAAAGTTTCGTATGATATTCATACAACGACCAATTTTTAATTTCGACGCTGAGAAAAAATTTGATACTGGAAATCGATCTGCAAATGATTGAGTATCAGCATAAACAGCTGTTAAAACCATCCTCGACATTGCCGAATTCGTGTTATCGCTCTCGGAACTTTTCATAGTTGTCATTTCGATTTTGTCTTTCTTCTGGAGTAACGTGCAGGAAAATCTGTCAACAGTGAGAAGACCGCGTCTTTGCGCAGTGGATTTTAGAATTACACGTGAAGCAGAATCTGACGAGTTCGGAGATCTCGGAGAAACCGGCAAAATCCTGTTGGCAGACAAGAGCTCGAGAGATCCGCCACCATCCATCTTCTCAGCTCTTCGTTAGAACCGTCAGTGGCGTCTGACTGTTTAAAGAACTTTCCCAGGATGTACTGTGATTTTCGTAGCTGAAACTTTTGCTTACCCGAGTGCCCGACGAAAAGGAGAAGCGGTACATAGCCCGAACAATTCTAGACGAAGTTGTTGCCGAGTTTCTACGCGAAATATCTGTGGGGAAAAGAATCCAGGATAAAGCGGAAAACACCGACTGCTAAATGTAAATGTCTCGTCGGATTTGGATTCGCTATAAGTCGATTAAGGCGTTATAATTCGTTTAACGTTGCATTTGACAAATACATTTGATTCCATTGAAACAAATGATTCCTTACTTGAATAACCGCAGTTTACATTTGTGTTTTTGAAATATTTTGACGTTTCAAACAGCTGTTAAAAATTTATTTATTTATTGAAATCTCCTGAAATTTGATTTCTTGAGTTTCTTGAATTATCGCGAGCGTCTTGATTTTATTATATATTTTAATAAATTATTTTACTTTACACACTTTATATCTATTTAACTTTAAAATAATCCAAAAATTTGACTTTTCGTGAATGCTATTACTCTGAAATAACGTTGATGTATGATGTAACATTATTTCTCTTTACGAACATTGCATATGATGTATATATAACATCTGGAATAAAAGCTAAAAGTTTTCGCACGAGTTGAAAGAGAAGAAAAGATAGAAATGATACAATTTAGCTTGTCCGAACGAACTAGTTCTGGCTTAATTTGAGGAAGTACATATACGCCGGAAGAAAGAGGCGAATAAAAACGCGGAAAAGACGCGAATACAGATGTTACACTAATTGTGTAAGCAGCGATATAACGAATCTAAATGGGAGCAGCAAAAAGACCAAAACTCAGAGAATGCGTCATTGAAAAATACATTTAAATTAATAAATTTTGGGTAGCGTTCAAAAATCATTTTTTCACGAGAAAATCGTTATAGTCGCTGTTATTTTTTTACATGACGAGGTAACACTAAATAGCGCGTCTTCTCGTGCAAAAAGACAAGGAAGGAAAATGCGACCCGGATAAAAGCAACCAAGCCGGACGGGATTCGTCGCTGTCTCACTTACCAGGAAGTGTACTTAAAAAAGAGTTAAGAGCAAAAAAAAAAAGAGAGAAACAATGGTTGCCGCCGTTGCGCAACCGGGCGTCGCCTCGGCAAAAAGGAAAACTAGGGTGAAGGTTTGGGAAGCAGGTTAACTCAGAAATCCTTGAAAGTGCATAAGCTTTGTCGCGAAATGAGCTTAGTTAGAGAGCGAGTTACCTCGTGGTGGAACATAAAATACCGGCGTAATAATGTTGGCCTCATGACGGCTGCGCATAATACATCCCCACGTGTTTAGCCGCTGTTTTTCTTTCCTCTCTCGTCGGCGTATTCGAGGGTAGCACAGCCCGATGATGGTGGTGGCATTGACGCAATACAGAATTGCGAGACAAATTTGATATCGATCGCGAAATTCGCGCCGCCGTGCAGATTCACTAGCAGTTTCGGGCGACGTATTCGCGACTCTCAAAATGAAGAGAATTTTTCGCTGACGTTACTGCGAGTTTCGGAGACGATGTGACTCCGAGATGTGCTAATGTGGAAATATTCAATGGAGAAACGCGGCGCGATAAGCGGACGGCTGCTTCCTGGCTTTATGAACTCGTGTCCGTGTCGGAAGTATATTAAGCGAACACGTTGAAATTTTCAACATGAAGGTTATTCAACTTAACTGTCAACGTCAGGTTTTGTGGATTTTGGAGGATCAAATATATTCATATACATTGCACATGAAAACATTAACAATCATCTTACGGAGCTTTTTACGAGTCTTCTTCTAAAAGCAATCTTCATTATATAATCTTATATTAAGCGAAACTAGTTTAAAATTTATGCATATAAAGAAGAATACTACCGCAATGCAATATTTCGTTTCGTAATTTGGAACAAGAGAGAACGAGAGCTTGCTTTTCTTGATTGTAATTACATTCTACTAGACTATTACAACTTGCTTCTGCAAATTTGATAGCAATCGAATAATATGTTATTCTTTTCAAACCGTAATAGAATTTTTATATTAATATACAATTACATGTATGTAGTAAAACGTTAATTAAAAATTACTTTAGATAATATCTCATACATTTAAATATGTGTGACTTATTTTTGATTATAGGTGGCGTGGATTCACGTAGGTCGTCAAATGCTGCTCACTGTCCACAAACACGTGGTCGTGAAAATGCCCAGGTTTTCGGTGTCACATGACAATCAGAAAACGTGGCTGCTTCACATTGCTAGCGTGCAGCAGGACGACCGGGGTTACTACATGTGCCAAGTAAATACCAACCCAATGATAAGTCAAGTGGGCTTTCTTCACGTCGTTGGTAAATATTGTTTTATTTCAACTGAAATTTTATTTCAATTGAACAACTCGCGTTTCCAACACAGATTTTGATTTTACTAAAGAGAATAGAATTCATCTCTTAAATTCACCTTGTGTGTTTTAGTGCCACCGAATATAGTGGATGCTCTTTCTACCGAGAGCACTGTGGCAGTTCGGGAACATCAGAATGTTACCCTCACCTGCAAGGCCGATGGATATCCACCGCCGACATTAATGTGGAAACGAGAGGACGGTGAATTGATTACGATCAACAAACATAAGAAAGGTAAGTAACATGTTTTTGTACAACGTGTCGTTGCAAATTATGAGATTTACTTTACACGGTGAGAATTGATGTTACGAGCAGATGTGCGCTTTATAAGAGTTTCTATTTTGATACATATAAATTATTTGAAAGCAAAAAACACTCTTCGTAACTCCTATAATTTATTTAAGGCAAAAAATGTTACAAGTTGCATGTAAACAAACAATTTCAAATGCGATATTGATTTATGTAGCGCGTGACAGTTTTATTTGTTATTATTTATCTCTGCACAACAAATTTTATTATCTTTTATACGCGCGTTTCCGTGTTTTATGTTATTTTATTTTTTTATTTTAAGAATTTATCGAAATTGTGTTTGGTGCTGTTATTATTATTGTATACGGTATTTCTCTGCGCCGCGTTTTCTTTCTTTTTCAGTAGAGATACATGTTACACTTATATTTAACTCCCAAAAGTTTAATACTGCAACATCTTGCGCCCAAATTACACATTTGTTTCGGACGTTTTGGAGAATTTCCTTTGTTCGGCTCATGTACAAACTTAGAAAACGATTCCGCGAGTTTTCCCTTACGATGTCTCGAGATCTCTCGTCTAAGCGAGTCGAAACTTTGAAGCACTTTTACAAGAGGAAACGGGCGTATTTGTAATGCAGCCGAAGTTCAACGCGGAAAGTAATTTTTGGTACGAAGATGTTCTTCCGTACGTTCTTCTCGTCGTGCCAGACTCGAGTCCCATGAGTCCTGGCATCGACGCTTCTCCCGGCTCAGGTAACGGATCGGCGAACGTTTGCTGAATCGAAGAAATTCGAAGAAAATTTTTATCAATTACACGAACGCGCAGACGTTTGTCCGTGCAGACAGTCCGGTTAGAAGAAAATCGTTGGAAAATTCAGAACAAATTGAGGAAAAAAAGCTACGCACGCGATATCCTGTCGATTTAATTTCGCGTTTCTTCTGGGTAATCCGACTTATGAAAAGTTTGTTCGATCACGTTTTCCGCGAGAGATGTTCGTAAATGCAGACAGAGAGGGGAATATCGCGGAAAACTATTTAGTTATTCAGCAAACTATAATCGCGCGCGCAGTTGCTCCGTTAATCTCCTGAAAGTACCTTTTTAGTCTCGAGTTTGATATTTTATTTTTATGTTTAAAAAAATCTATAAATACAAAAATTTATGCACAATGCGAATATATTATATATATATATACGTTTTAATGTTGCGAAAGAGTTTCTACTTACTGAATGCCATAAATTTTTCCGTGTGTTTACCGGACCGATCGTTCTTCAGACAATGAAGTACAGGTAAATGTGAACTCGTATCTTTTGTGCGCGACAACATTTTTCATGTCTAAAGTATGGAAATCAACTTTTACCAGGGTCTCATTAGACTCTCAATAATTACTTGCTTGCGTGTTCTTATCATCAATCGGTGGTCATTTTTCTATTCTGCCTTCATGATAAATTGCGCAAAAAGATCTTTATTCGAGAACTTATAAAGAGATATCTGCCGTGAACTAAATCAAGTTTATTAAGATTCATCTTTCTCGTTGACGTGTAGAGTTTTTTTTTACAAATTGTTCTTTTGAATGAATGATTTTTTTATTAACTAATGTTTATCTTTATGTATTAAGAGATCTCGCTTGTGTTTTAAATATTAGATATTTCACTCTCGAGTTCGCAAACAGATTGAACCTTTATTGACCGTTTCATTATTTGATCAGTTCATTTTAAAACGCTCTCAAGCTTTCATCGAACGTTCCGTAAAAACTTTGAATATTCGTGTCACGTAATTGTATTGATAGACGAGAAATAGATTTCTTCAGCGCTCTTTAAATATCTTTTCTTTATCCTTCAATTGCTGTCATTTGTCGCAGAGAATAATTAATTATCGAGGTCAAGGAACAAAGTTATCCTGGAATTAATTCCGGAGAGACTGCGAGGGTAATAAATCGCGGCAATGATGGTTCTCGTAAAGAGGGAAGGAGAGAGAGAGGCACGTTTATCTAATATCTACATTATGCCCCCATGCGTGTTACATCGTTATCGTCTTTGCACGTTGAGCGTTAAGCTTCAGGACAGAGAGCGCAAACTACACACGCGCCATCGGAGAATACCCAGAGGGTGCGACGCTCATGGTAAAGCAATAAAGTGCGATAAACTGTGGAAGTCCCCCATCCACCGTCGTCCTATTAGCAATGCAATTATCGCTCGCTCTCTGCCAGCGATACCAGGTAGTCCGTATCCTCGGCTTCGTTCGGATCTTTTTGTATCATTTCTTTATATCCATAGAATTTTTTTCGTTTTATAATAGTACAAGGTTTAACACGCATTTTGCACACTTTTCGATAAAACAACGGATTTTTTTTTTTTACATCATATCAAAGCAAATTTGGTCGGCAGTGTCTTATCGGGCGATGACAGCTTTCGGATATATCTGTGTCAATATGATGTACGTCAATATTTGATACTTATATGGATTCTCGAAAATCGTAGATTTCATCGATATTTCTGCGCCTCGTGTCTATTATCGATTACGAGAACAAACGTACATATTCTTCTCTCGAAAACTCGTTTCTGACTCCGGAAAACGTGCCGGGAAACCTCTCGCAGCGGGTGGCGGCCGCAACGTGCGAGTTATCGCAGTCAAGCGATAAACTCTGTAAGCTTTGCTCCACCTGCAAAGCGTGATTAGTAACGCAATTATCCGTTTCCGCGATTCCTTCCGTCGACATTCCTTGTGCGCTCTCTTTCTCTCACGTCGGCAGTTCGAGAAATGGCGATTTGTAATTAAGTATCGTAATTCCACAGTCTAAAATCCGCTCTCGCAATAGTTAAAACGCGCGAGTTATGCACGCGCATCCCTCGAAATCCCCGGTGGGCACGTGGCCGCGAGTTAACGCCACGAGGCGCGATAAACAATGTAACGCAATTGCCGATCCGCACAATTCTATCTACCACCAATCTACACCGCGTTTCCCGCCGAGCTCGTATCCAGCATAAACACACACACACCCTCTCCCTTCCCTCCGACGTGTGGGACAAAGAGCGACGATTATTCGGCGGCGTCATTTGCGCATTTCGATTTATCGATACGCGTTTAGTGCGGATTAGTTTAATGGCTTATGAGATATCGCGAACGAATACGCCCGCGCGAGGAAACGTTCGAAAACAAGATCAATCGCAAGTCGGTTATTGCGAATTATTAAGAGCGCGATACAACTACTGTGTGACACAGAAATGTCAAAACGAACGCGCCCGTAAATTCTCGCGGTATAAAACTAAAACCGCGTTGCATTTCATTTAAAGCTTAATCCCGCGAACTGTTCGCGTGCAGTTATCGGAAACCACGATGTATATCTACATAGTGTAGTTCGAAACATACGATAATCCCTTGTTCCTGTCTATTCTTCATAATTACCGTAAATCAGATTTTATATTCATTCGGTTAGTTATCTCAACATTATCTTCTCTATCTCTGTGTTTCCGCGCGCAAACTGCGCAAACTTTTTGGCGTTACGCGTACAACAATATATTTTTATGTGTCAATGTTGCTTTGAGATAAAAAATATCTCGTGAAGGAATACGAAGAGTTCGATTAATCTCTTTGTCTATTCTTTTTGAGGCAAATTTTAACTCTCTAAATCTTACACAAGTCCGTTAAAAAGTCGCGATGCGTTTCGTAGCCGCGAGAGCTAACGACGCGTCGCTACAAAGTGAACAAGACGGTAAGGATACCGCAGGGTACATCGCAAGAGGCACATCGATGTAAACAGCGGATTAGTCAGGGGAATTTATATAGCGGGGAAAGCTATAGGTATTCCTCGTAAAGCTCGAGCGGAAGGCTTTTTGCTCTCGACTCCGGCGCTTCTTAAATATTGTAGAGATTAATCAACTTTCTCTCTCTCCCTCTCTTTCACATACATTCACTCTCTCTCTCTCTTTCTCTCTCTTCTTCGAGAGAACAACTTTCCATCTCGTGTTGTGAGGGAGAGAACGTCCGTCAGCGGGACGGACAATCGTGGGAGGTAGGCATGTGAAGAGCGCCGAGGATGAAAAGCACCTCCCTGCGAGCGGGTGTTAGAGCTGCGGTTCGAAAATTATGCGCACACACGGCACGTCTGTAAAATATGCACCGGTTACTAAAGATACGCGGCGGTCTCTCTCCTTCGGCGTGATTCCGACACGGAATTAAAAGAGTCCCTCCGCTGTTGCCGTCCGCCGCTGCTCAGGGAAAGAATGCGTCTACGAGGGAGGTTTACAAGAGACTGAAAGCTTCACGCGCGGTTAATTTCTCGACGGAATTTTTTCTCATTTCAGTGCTCACACGCGCGTACGCAAACGTTGTTGTTAAGGATATTTGCGAAAAAGCAAGTCCGAGCCATTGATTGCGTAACATGCAAGCAGTAAATAATTACAATATTTCGTAAATATATTTAAAGATATTTATATATAGAAAACGTTAATTTAATCCCTGCAAGAAAATCGTTTAACTTCCTGAAGAAGTTAAAAGAGATTTATTTTATTAGACAAAAAAAAATCGCTCTCACACACAATGGCGATCACTGCGAGATTATCAAAACACATTTATTAATTATCTCATAGCTAATTGTTTAGAATATTGTATCGTAACTCGAAAATATTGGAAAACATTACATTTTTCTAAAACAAAGCGTCGCGACTGAGAGAAGTCTGCAAATTTAATGCGCAATTAAGCGCAGTGAGCAAGTTCAATATTTTATTTATAAATTCTTATACGCCAACAGTGTTTGCGAATACACATTAATAGCATACGCGTTTCTCGTATATACCCCTATATCCTTATAATCCTGCGAGATATTCATTTTTAACAACGCAACGCACTTTACGCTAATTAAACGTATTTTGTTCCAGCTTTGTGCTTAAAATCCCGTCGTGTTTCCGTCCCTGTGTGAATTTTCTTCTGAAAAACAACGATAGACTGTTATTCCCTTAATACCAGCAGCATAATAGATTAAATACAAGTATAATTCAGGCGAAAGAGAAGGATTGCGAGCTAAGGGCGTGCTCCACGTTCTTTGCATCCGTGTATTATTGCACCGCAATGCACCATAGAATAGCCACGGCGGCTCCGGGCCAGCGGTGGTTATAAATTGCTCGGGACAGCTTTCGAGACTATTCATTTTGCCTTGTCAGCAATTAGCCGCCGTGTAACTCGAATGATTCTGACGAGATAGCACCGCGCGGTGCTATCTTATGAAGCGAAGCGGAATACCAACGAGCAAAGACAGATATAAATAAAGACAGACATTTCGATAATAAAACACATAATCTTTGAAACAAAAAAAATTAAGAAAAAACATACATGGATGTTTTTAAAATGTATATGAAATTGTTTACGGTTATTTTATTTCGGGAAATTCTTTCTAATAAAGAACGTATGTGACATACCCGACTATTTACGCAATGCACGCGCAATAATAGCGTTCAATAATAGCAAACGATTAACGTGCCTCAACCTTCTGGCAGGTGTTGCGTAACGTCCAATCTTCCGGGGACATTATTACAATGCACCGCGCGCGCATCCATCAACAAATAACAGGGAACACGATTCAGGGAGACGATCTCTCCCCCTTAGAGTGTCACGATCAGAAACGACAATCTAGCTCCGTCCGCTTGCGACGTCGTGCTGCGCGTCGAGATCGAGTTATCGGACTTCGTATCCACTTTCGGGGTCGCATCGGTAACTTTTAACGAGCGCTCAAGTTCGGCCGCGCGCACACGTTTCGACGACAGCGATGCGCCACGGGGATGCTTCACGCTAGCGAGACATTTTCACGCTGCATGCGCGCACTTATAGGGTGTCTCATGTAGCAGCTGCATTTAAGTTTAATACGTTGTCTCACCGACAGAGTAATTTATATTCTTCTATCTCTATACTTGACACGACATCAAATCATCTCACCGCGCGAGAATAATCAGTTGTTTGTAAAAAGAAAAGCAACGGAAATTTACAATCGCGTTACGAAAGAAAGTAAAAAGACGAGGCGATATTTTTTTTTTTCTGAAGAGAATATCTTACATTTGTTTTTAGAACGCTCTCGATTTAACTTCGTTTGGACGTGAGAAAGAATTAAATTTTCAAGATTTTAGTCCTTCCGTAGCTCTTTGATTTTATTTTTAGAACCACACGATATATAAATTCGCGAAGAGACACGCGAAGCGTAGATGGTAACGTTATCTACGCATAGACGTTTTGTTGTTTCGCTTCTGAGCGTGACGTGTGTGAGTTGTATTGAGTGCGTCGTTCGTTACGTATCTTTGGAATTTCCACATTGCCAAGTCAACGCCAAAGTGTCAGTAAGAGACAAGACAAGCTATATCGACACTTTGTCCAGCTCGAGGCAAAATCGAAGTTTCTCCGCGCGGTATATTGACGAAGACGGAGACTCGCTAATGGGATTGTTACGGATAGATTGAATACGGAATTTGAACGAAATCCCCGCGTGAGATTGACAAAGTTTGTTGCTGACATACTGACTTTGTGCTTGAACCTCTACGTTATCTCGATGTACGCGATAAGTAATTAATAGAATCGCAACTTTCGCTCTCGTTACATAAATAAATACGCGCGAAGTGGAAAATTAAATTTATGTTTAACGTAATTTACACATTGGTTTTTTTTTTAAAAAAAGAACATCAAGAAGCACGGTAAGTTTTTCGAGATATAAGATACTGAATGAGTCAGCATATAAGTACGAGTATTTCACGCACAAGCCGTTGCGTAGCAACTTCTCATTTGCTAAGTTAAACGCTATTTGTTAAATCTTTAACAAAATAAATGAATTTCTTATGGAATATCAAAAATTTAACGTAGATCGCATTGATACACAATATTTTTGTTGCAATAGTACGTAGCACTACTATACTAAGTAGCTTTTTGAGCAGGAATAAGATTTTTCTATGCGAACAGCATAATATCGCATTTCGATATATATATCGCATATCGATACATATCGCATATCGATATATATCGCATATCGATATATATCGCATATCGATATATATCGCATATCGATATATATCGCATATCGATATATCG